>RJWH01001299.1:381507-408084 GCA_004363575.1 Solenodon paradoxus | reverse complement strand
GAGCTTCCTCCGGCCAATGAGTGTGACTTTGGAAAACAGGTTCTGTTCCAGAATTTCTTTTAAGAGCACTCTGCCTGTTTCCCCGCTGGCGCCCAGAATAAAGACAGACTTTTTCTGCAACCTGAAGTCTTCCCGAAGCTTCGGCAAGGCCTCCATCTCCACCTTGCTGCAAAACGACAAGGATAGGTGCCAGTCTTAGGTTTTTTTTATGGGATGGCCCACGCTCACCCTGGGGAACAAGGGTTATTTGCTCGGGAGGTAGACTTTGTTATTCTCGTAGGTACTCTCCTCAGCGGGGCCCAGGAGAAAGTGTGCCAAGTCACCTGCAGGGCAGGGCACCCTAGCTGTCCTCCACACCTGAGACAACCTAAGCGTTGGAAGGGGATGGAACAGGAGAAATACACCCAGGTGCCACAAACTGCTGGCACCAAGAGTAGAGTTAGCATAAATGCCGGTTTGACCGGCTTGTCCTAGTTTAGCAACTTTGTCCTGATGTCTGCCAAACTTGAAATTCTGTCCTGGTTTCGATCCCAGCTTGCTGAAAGTCAATTTGTCCTCGCTAAAACCTAAGTTTTCTTGTACACATTAATATCAGAACTTTGGTGGTGATCAGAGAGCACATTCAATGAATCTAAGATAAAATCATATTTTAAAGGATTGGGATTGTTCTGAGCTTCCCATTACTCCATGTGCAATTGTATATTCAAACACCCGGCAATGGCGCCTGCCAAAAAAGCAGGCTTTACTGGGTGGGACCCCACCAACTGGGGTCTGGGGCAAACACCCAACAAATAGATCCCAGCGGCCCAACGGGGTGGGTGGCAGGCTGGCCCAACGGGGTGGGTGGCAGGCTTCCCCAACAGGAGGTTTTATACATCTGCGCAGAGTCCGGAGATACTTCAAGCCCTTGGCACTACTCCAGTTGGTCCCGGTTTCAATTCTAAGCACCACGGTCAGTCTAAACAGGAGGCCTCCTTCCAGCAGGCGGTTACAGACTCTGGCAGTCTCCCCTCGGCCCACAGGAGTGTGGTCCCAGCCAGACCCCTTCGCGGAGGGGTTACCTAGCACCAGGCCCAGTGTCCTCTTGCAGCAGCAGGAACAGGGCAGCCATCAGCGCCACCAGCGCCACGCCCAGAGCCGTGGGCCGGGGCACCCAGGCATCGCTCCTTTCCTGCGGTCCCCCTCGCCTCATCCCCAGAGTCCCCTCCAGGTCAGCACAAGGGGTCCTACCCGCCCGGCCCCGCCTGCTCCTACCTGACTTATCTTCCGGGTGACTTTGCGGGCCGCAGCCTCGCCCCGCCCCGCCCCGCCCTGCCCGGAGGGGCGGGGCCAGAGGAAAGCGCCCCGCCCGGCGCCTCTGGCTGGGTGGGCGCCAGAGCACTGCCTTGAGCGGGGCGGAGCTAAGCCTGAAGCTTAGAGATCTTTCCTAAATGTGCACCTGCAGGACCCTCTCCCCCGGACGTCTCTCTCACCACCTGGGCAGAGTTTGCCCGTTTCCCAGGCATCAACCAATAGCACTGACTTTCGCTGGTCGTGCCTATTTAAACCTTTAGTTGTGCCTGGGATTTCATCTAGAACACTCCACGTCAAAAACGTAATCCTCTCCCTCCAAAGACTCCAAATAGGAATAAAAACAAATCTACTCCATGGCTCTCTTGTCACTGTCCCTCTACGTGTGCATCTCCAGACCCCTGTCCTCTCAAGTCCAAAATCCAGATATGCCCGTGGACTCCTTACTTGGGCCTTTCCAGATTTCGGATTAATCACCGAATCCTGTTATCCCATGGATCTTCCAGATATAATCGCGTGCATTTGCCGCCGTCACCATATCGCACCAGTATCACTGGTTTCTCTGACTAGCCCTGGCCCACACCTGATCCTGTGGTTCGCTCTCCAAATCCCAGATGCCAGGTTTTCAACTATTTACACTGGACCTGCCCTGGATCTTAGAAGTCCTAAACTGGAGTTAGACTTACAAGCAGGAATCTGAACAACAGAGATGGACTGTGTTTGCACAATGTTTATTTTCTGATTGCCTAGCATTTATTTTAAGAAATTCCTACCACTCTAGAAACATGTTTCTGCTCCCAGCTGCTTAGATTTATTACATGTAGGTGTAACTCAGCCAAACACTCCCATGCAGATTTTTCACCTTTTGGGGGGAAATTAAAAGATGCCAATGAAGTCTGAGATGGAATTCTGCAGGGTAGGGCAAGAATTTAGGATAAGGCATCCTATGACTTGTCAGTGATCTGACAGTGTGCTGTGTATGTGTTTTTTCCTCCCTTAATTCCTGTCTGTTTTCACACCTATTTGTCATACTTATGGTTATTCTTCAGTGAATTCCTATTCTGTTTGAGCTACTCCATGTTGCTTCCAGAGCTATTTTCTGTTGCTTGCAATCAAAAATGATGACTGATAGAAAGCATTCTGCGCTGTCCTATTATAGTGCTTAGGCTCGTCCCTTTGAATTCCTAAAGCTTTTCTACTAACATACAACTTAAAATCTTTTTTAAAAATGCTATTTAAGGAACATTGCATCATGATATTAAATCAATTAAACTGTCACCTATCACTGTGTCAAGAATTTACCCATTCAATCTGTTGCAGAAATTATTAATTGTATTCTGATGTGCAGAATGCAATTTTCTTTCTTACTTTCTTAAAAATTATAACACAATTAATAACAATAAAATACACAGATCTTAAAGATTCTGTTCCATGATTTTAGACATACACCTAGGTAATCACCATCTAAAATAAAATACAGGCTTTTCCTAGAAAGTGCCTTCTTTCCTCTTTCCAGGCAATCCCGCCCCATTCCAGAGGCAAACACTCTCTGATCTCTATTTATGTAGATGAGTTTTGCCTGTTATAGAACTTAATTCACATGGAATCATACAGCATGCACTCCTTTCTATCTCTTTTTCTCCCATGTAACATTTTCAAGATTCATCCCTATTATTTGTAGGACTGTGCTATGATCTCTACCCACCCTATGGCCTTAATGATCTCCTTCCTTCCTAAAAATAAAATTAAAATTGTATCTTTTAACTGCATTACTATAAAGGCATATGGATATTATATAATAAAACATCTTCTTCATCTTAAGAGCTCATTTTTTCCCTTCTGATCTTAAAACATGTCTGTGAACCTGGGCTGTGACTACACTTGCTAAATGAGCAAATCAGTCTTGGTTGCTTCCTTCAACATTCATTTATTGCTTGTTACTGCTGAGTAACATTCCATTGTCTGAATATCTCACGACATGTTCAGTCATTCTCCTGTCAATGGATCTGTGTCCTCTTTGGAGCTATTGTGATTAAGGCTCCTATGGGCATCCTTGTATCAGTCTTCCTGTGGGCACATATTTTCATTATTCTTAGGTAAATATGTAGGAGAGGGATGACCGGAGAATTCTCTTGGGTATATATACCATTTTATTCTCCTACCTAATGGGTATGCTAAATCTGTTTAAATTTGGTCATTCTAGTGGATTTTAAATGATCAACAGACTCCTCATCTTTCAGCAGTAAAGCTCCAGTTTTGTCAGACCACATGCCCATCCATTTAGACTCTCTAGTCCCCAGAATTACTTGCAAGGCCAAATTATCATAATATTTTAGCCAAGGAGATGTAGTAAGCAGATGTAATACGTACATATCTGAATTGTCTTTTAATAAGAATTCTTCCCCTTTCCTTAGACCAGACTGTGAACGTGGTACTAATGAGCCAACTCTATCCATGAGGAGAAAAGTACCCTAAAAAGAATGACAGGCCAGGAAGCTGGAAACTGAATTCCTGGAAGCTGTTTACAGAATGGCCAGCCCACCTCAGTAGAAGAGAAGTCAACTTCTGCCATGCTGGAGCCACTGTGATTTGTTACAGCAACTTAGTCAGCATTTTGCCTACCAGAATCTCCTTTCAGCCAAGCTTGTCAGTCATCACCTACTATGAACCTAACTTTTGTGCTAAGCACTTGAGATCTTTCCAGCATAAATCAGTTTCCAGATAAATTCACGCGTGCCTGAGAAGGTGAATGGTGTATATGTGGGTGGCTAAATAAGAGCACAAGCTGAACGTTATGAAACAGTTCCATAGCTTTTAGAAAGTAGCATGTGCTAAGTGCCAAATGAGTGTTCCCACAAGAGATGGAAACTCAGAGAAAGACAAGCTCAGGACCTTTCTTCTTGGACACTGCCCAGCAACAAGACCTGAGGGGACAGGACACACCCTACGCTACTAAGGCAGTGGAGGGCCCCAAATTCAGATCATATGGGAAGGGAGAAGCACAAGGGAGGAAAGCATAGGGGACCCAAGCAAGGCGGGGTAGAAGGGAGCGGTCTTAGGTTAGAAGACTTGCAGGTCAAGACCAGTTTTAACCTCTGACCGAGATGAAGTTTCTTGCTGTATCTTGACCTCCATTTTCTCTCTGTAAAAGGGGAATTATTTTATGTTCCTTTTTGTGGAGAGCAAACTGCTTTCTGGCCACTTCTGCAAAGTTTCCCAAAGCAGAATTTCTCACAGTCAGCAGAGCTAGAAGTGGATAACAGCAAACTGCAAACCGAGCCTCGACCTTCCATGTTGCTATGGCTTCAACTGTTTCCGATAGCTGGGGGACAGCCTATTCCTACAAGTCTTTATTTTATTCCCGTCACCTCATTTGTAATCCAGCCCTATAAAATAAGTCAAGGAGCCAGACTCGGGGTCACTGGCTCTAAAACGGAGAGCGTTGTCCCACCTGGCCCCCGCTTTTCTAGATGTAAGTTGTCTGTCTGTTTTTAGGCTCCTGTAGCCTCCATTCAGGGACCCTTTTGACCAGCCTTGCGGGCCGTGGCAAATTTTGTTCTGAGGAACAAAGACTCACTTGCTGACTTGAATAAAGATGAAGCATTATAAGAATACACATACTATGTAAGAGAGCCAGAATCTCAGATACCTAAAAACAGGATCTGCTACCGGATTGGGCCATATAGAGACAGGTCTGCACTGTGATCAAATGCAGGGTCTTCAGCATCAAACATTTGTGTATCTTTGCCCAGATAGAAATTGGTGAAACTTGTCTTCTGACAGGAGTTTCTGACTTGGACAACTACACCGAATAGATTCTCTCAAAGCTGGAATGTCTCTCGAAGCAGGTCACCTCTCGAAACCTCAGTTGCCATATCTGTAAAATGATGATGTTAACATTATTTACTTCATAGATGGCTTGTGACAATTTAGTGAGATGCTACCTACAAAGCACCCAGCAATGTATTTAGTACATACTAAGCACTAAATGAGTCAGCCGTTATTAGTAATATTATCATGAATTCTTCAGTTTCATGGAAATACAGTGCACATTCCAGCTGAAGTCTAACTAAGAATCTGAACTCTCCGAGTCCGTGTGTCCCACTGCTGAGGCAGGCCACCTGAAGTCTTTTTGCTAGGGTCAGGAGACCTTCTGTGGAGATAATGCATCCAAAGAAAAGAAAGGTCCAGGTCCAGGCATGACAGGTTCACATACTAAGAAAGATTGTCATTAGAAAGGAGGTAACATGTGACATGAATTTATCACCTGAGCCTCTGTTTCCAGTGGTGGCATTAAGAGTCCCCTGGTGGGCAGGGGACTTGAGAAGTCACTAGGGAAAAAACAGAAGCCCTGCAGACAGGGAAGGACAAGCAACACTGCTTCCAGGGCCACTGCAGGAAAGAAAAAGTGCAAGAGGGCAAGCACGCTGTTTCCTTCCAAAGAGAACTCTGCATCTCTAACATCTGGAGGAATTTAGATCCTTCACCAGAGGGAGCCACAGAGAGAGACCAATGAGAGCCATCTTGTTTGCTGACCAATGTGAGACATGCTTCCCCATGCTTCCCGGGTACGTCTCTAGGAGCAGAAACTAAAGTTATATTCAAACGGATAAGGTAAAGTGGAGCCTAGTGGGAAGAGGAAAACGCAAGCGATAATATTTTACCATTGCTGATGTAAGCACTGGTTAGAGTAATATGAGGGAAGTAAAGCAAGAGTTTAATCTTTAAGGTACATATGTGTGTGGTGTGTATGTGTGAATACAATCCAGAAAATAAACCCTTATTCAGTGTCACCCCTCTCAATGCCTGAAGCACCAGCACCCTTGACTGACTGTCCGCAAAGCACCAGAGGGCACCAGAGAGGTGGAAATTTTAATTTTCCTGGATCCCACTGGTGTTGGAAAATCCCCTCTGAACTTTACATGTAAGGATGCTCACTGCGGGTTCTCCTGATTGAAAAAAAAAGAAAGAAAGAAAGAAATGGAATGACTATGTGTGTATTTTTATTAGCAAATATTTTTGGAGAGAGAGGCAAGTAGTTCACAAGTGAAAAAGTTAAAATAAACGATGCTGAAGAACACAGAGAGTAAAGGAGATAGCTAATGTCAAACATTAGTTGCTTTTGTGTGTGTGTGGTAGTATTTGATGCTGGTGTGCAAGACAAAATCACGATATTTTTAAAATAGTTATGCTTTATTTTTTTTACAAGGGGAAGGAAGAAAGGAAGGAAGGAAGGAGCATTTGCACTTATTTAGTTATTTGTTTTGTTTTTCCACCCCAGTGCTGTTGATGACCAGGAATCACGTCCTTGAACTCTGGAGGATCCACATGCCAGCCTCTGGGTTGTCTGAACCACAAACGGGTCCCCCAAACTCACGGCCTATCATTTAACTTACTAGTAAAATCAGCAGTAAAAAATTTCATAGTACTTAATTTTTTATTATTTAAAACTCTCCTCATCCTCTCCACCTGAAGTAACTTCTTCAGAGGAAGTTTGCGTAGTAGTTAAATATGAAGGCTTTGGAGTAAGATAGCTAGGTTCAATTCCTAGTCCTGCCTCTTTACAGCAGTTAACCTCCCTGTGCCCCGGTTCCCTCACTTGTCAAATAGGATGATTATAGTCCCTATCCCATTATGTCTTGTGAAGATTAAAGGTGCTAATCCATACAATATGCTTGGAACTGTGTCATATTTAAGAACTCATTATCTATTCATTCTTATTCAGATCCTACCATTCTTGGGAGTCCAGCTGAAACCATAGTTTCAAATAACCACAGATCTGGAAAAGACATCATATCTAATCAAACCCCCTCATCTTGTAAATAAGCAAATGAAATTCTATGACTTGTTCTGTAAGCCTGGAGAAGTTTCTTAACCTTTCAAAGCCTATAAAAGGGGACAAATGACTAAACCTCTCAAATTGTTTTAAAAAATTAAATAAAACAGTGTATATAAAGCTTTCAATATCATACAAAACCAGTATTTTGCTTGTCCATGTTTTCATATAGTCAAAAACAATGTACTCCAGAAAACTATAAACCTTAGGCTTTCAGGAGAATGCTTCCTTACCCTGGTCACAGTGATTGGGATAAGGATAGGCACCTGACTCACTCAGAGCTCGTGAGATGTAATTTCTGAATTTGGTTGCAACTACTGGGAGAGCAAAAGGCATTATCTTGCCCTCTAGATGGGAAACTCTGAGAATATTTGTCTAATGGAAGCCTTCATGACACATGGGGGAGAGGCTGTCTAGAGACAAAGTCAGAGAAAAAGAGCAAAGTCAAGTGACAAAGAGAGATGGGGTTCTAAGGCATTATTTGAAACAATTATGCAAGCCAGTCTTCCTTGTTTCAATCACAACTGAAAAATTCATAAGTGATACAGCACCTATGTTAATATCCTACAGTGTGTCTGTTACTATGCTAAGTGCTTTCCATATCTTATGCTTTATCTTTGAATCCTCATGGTAGTTCCGTAAGATAGAGATATGAGAGATACTATCTCCATTTTACAGATGAGGAAAATCAGAGTGAATTAGCTCATCTAAGATCACATAACCAATAAGTGGAAAAATAAAGCTTTTTCTTAATAGAAAGGTGAAGGTAGGGGTGAAGGAGACTAGGCAGGTAGGCAGAAAGAGGGAAAAGCAGCATTTTGTTTTATTTTTATTCAGTTGTACATCTTGATTGTTCTCCCTGGCCCAGGATATGAACCTAGGTCCTTGGGAAGTATGTGGAATGCGCTTCAGCTGGAGGCTATTGACCAAACTACTACTCCACCAAGGTACACCAGAATCAAGATTTTTAATCCATGTCAGGCCTAACACTTGTTATAAATATGATAGTCCCAGAAATGACACAAATACCTCTGGCATAATACATGCTTAAAAGGTATGACCTTGGTGGCTTATGGCTCCATTTAACAGTGGCACGGTTTCACACCAGTCTGCTGACTTTTAATAAGAAGACAGCAAGGCTAGCAGCTAAGTGAAATACATGTAATTGGGAATAGAGACTTGACATTAGGGTTCAGAAATGTAGGCAGAAACTTAAACCCTGTTCCGAGGAGAGGGATGAGGTAGTGGAGAATGAGGTCAGATGAGGAAGTCACCAGGTAAAGTGGTCAGGTAAGGGGTCACAAAGAAAAAAGCAGATAAAAGTTTTCCTTTTCAGGCCTTTCAAATAGAATATCTCGTTCTTTTTGACTTCTTGGAATATTGATGGTTTGGCCCAGTCCAAAGGTCAGGTCCAGTTTAAAGGGGACAGTAAAGCAGCTTTTTCTGTGACTTTCAGTGATGTCAGCATTTCACAACTCCAACCTTTACTGACTTCTTTCCCTGAGAATTGTTCAAAATTATATAATCAGAGCCACCAAATCTATTCCTTTATTACCTACTGTCCTAGATTTTTTACAGTCTTACTAGCATGAACATTTGTTTTGTTTACAATCATGTCCCCAGCTCCTAAGATGACGCCTGATAGTGTAAGCACTAAATTAATATTTGTTAAACGAATGAACACATGTGGATTCATTTTCTTCAATCACGTTTTATGACTTGGAGAGCAGAACACTTGAGAACATTACATATTTGATCATATTGGTCAAATATACTTTCTAGTTTGTTTTCTCTATATTTTCACATCACAGAGGCTAAATACACACACACAAACATTGACTGATACATATATCAATTCGACCCTTAAGTGACTTATTTCCCTCCTATTCTACAGCAGGATTCTGTGAGCACCTGGTGACATTGAAACTGAGTGTGAATATTCTCAAATTCCATTCCTACAGTAAGCAAAGTCTATATTCTTGGCAGTGTTGAGTTGGATTTGGCAGCAGCATAAAGCCTAAAAGTTCTGGGACCTTTTCCCAGATTTGCCACTTACCAGCCACGTGGCCTTCAACCTCATTGAACCTCCATTTTTTCAGGTATTCAGTAGAAATAATCTCCCAACCTCTTTGATTATCGAAGTATAAGGTCATGAAAAGATGAAAAAACAAACAAGACATATAAGGAAATAACATAAATTGAATTCATTCTATGTCTGGGTAAAAGAGATTTTAAAAAATCTCATTTTGATGACTGAACTCCTTGCATCAATTGGCTGTGCTGGTAGCAGAGAATTCGAGTGCAAATGGGAAACAATTCAGTTAAATATGACTTGGGAGAAAATAATTTGGTTTAAATTAAGATGGCTTATTGAACAATTTGGTCCAAATAATAGTTTATAAAAGAAAACTTAATTTTCTCACCTATTATTTACAAATTGGTTATTTTGCTTTGCTTTGGGGAGAGTCTTTTTTAACATTGTTTAGCAATTCTGTCATTTTAAAGAGTTTCTTGCTTTCTTTTCTTTTTCCTCTTTCAGTCATTTAAAGGATGTTTTTGAGTTGGATTTTTTCATCAGTTTGGCCATTTGTCAAGCGTGTTTCCTCTCTGGAGGTCTATTAACATTGATTAAGTATTTATAACTGGGAATTCATAATTGAGTAATTCTAAAAACGAATTACCAGAACACAGTCAACTCTCAGCTTGATAAATATTGCAGTTTCCCTTTCAAACATTTGAGCTCTTAGAAACTGGCTACTCTGGAGTCTTTTTTAACATCATTTATGCAATTTACTGTTAAGAGAGAACCATGAAGGGGAGAAAATCTTGAGAGCCGGGGGAGGGGGAGGAAGCATTCAGGATTCCACTGTGGACAAAGACACCATTATCTGCTAAGAGCTTTCTAAAACCTCCATTTAAATTTAAAACCAGCAGCAAACTCAACTGTTGAAGTGGAAGAGGGAAGATTGGGTGGGAAGAAGGCAAAGGTGGGTGGGTTGCGGGGGCGGGGTTAGTCAAGGACTGATGCTAGCAGTGAGAAACACAAGAGGGCAGTGTAATGTTAAATATCTCAGCACCCACTGCTTGAAATCTTAAGACACTGACTTGTATAGAAACATAACATTAAGGAAAGAAAAAAAAAACAAACTCAAAGAAACAGAGAGTAGAACGGAATTAGCCAGGGGCTGGAGGGCGGGGGAAGTGGAGAAAGACTGGTAAAAAGTTACAAACTCTTCATGAAATGGATGTCTTGGGACACAGGATTCTTGGGAGGATTAAATAAGACAATCTATGGGAAACACCTAGGATGTAATTGATACAGCATAATTGATTATTATTATCACCCAATTTCTTTTTATAACGCCATTTCTGAACAAGACAAGTAATGCAAAACTTACTGACAGCAGCAAACAGTTCATTTTCATCCTCATCATGGGTGAAAGTGTAATTAGTTTAGCCCTCCCACATTCATTCTCGTGCCGAAAAACCATTTGATGACTATGGAGAGTGGTATAATATATCTCATTCGAATATAAAAATTAGAGTCTTGTAGAATCACAGCAGATGAAGTGCTCTATTATGTGTTCAGATGATGTTAATGAAAGGTTTGTAAGTAGAACCTAGCAAGTCATAAAATCGTAATCCCATTTTTCTTGTCAAATCCCAGTATCTGATCTATTAACAATAGAAATGATCAAAATGATAGTCCTTATTTTTCCAAACGACAAGACTGCCAAGCCTTAATTGATGAAAAGACTTCACCTGGGTATCATTCTGGCATCACATCATCATTCTGCTGTGATGTCAATCATAATAAATCACAGTGCTACAGCTAAATCACTCGGCAAATACATGTTAGCTGCTAAGAGTTTAAGAAAAGAGCACCAAGGACTGGAAGGAATTACTGAAGCTCCCTGATCTTCTAGAGATTATTGCCTAGGAATCTAACATCTAATGAGAATATTCTGTAGGTACAGAAAGATTACCACCACGACCACTGGCCTGGACAAATTCAGTCTCAAGAATTCATTTGAGAATTGAAAAGTGGAAGAACATAGGTTAGTCCCAAACTGTATGTAAACAAAAAGGAAGAGAATAAAGTTAACTACTATTGCTTTAAGTTTCTTTAGTTGACCTGAAATATTCTATTCATGTGCAGCTAGAAAAATCTCACTTTTTAAACTAAAACATAGCATCCTTCCTCATATCCCTGTGGGTTTAATCCAGCTATGTGTAAATGAATGGAGTCATTAAATTTTAAAATAAACATGTGCTTGCTGTGTTAAAGTAATTTTGTTTGCTTATTAAGAAAAAATTCACACAAATATTTATTTAAAGATAACATAATTTTGGCAATAGTTTTGTTAAGCTAATACAGCATAAAATAACCCCCATATATCCACGATACATTGGGGATGTTTCACCATTGTCCCCAGTAACTTCAAAATCATCTGTTTTGCTTAGCTGTGCTCATTACAAAATCAACATTCAGGTTTGCGGTATGCTACAAAAATGAACATCAGAATTGCTACTTTAAATGCACTGTGCTTTTGCAGTGAACTACATGCTGCGATTCTCTGAGTTGTTTATAGGACTATACAACAAAAACCAAAACTGTGCTCTTTGTAGGAAGACTAGCCAGTGATGTAAATCAGACGTACTCTAATTCAAAGAGAGGAATGATTATCAACTGGACAACTCTGGTCAGTGGCCACATGAATGACTTCATCTGCAAACCAAATTCCTCAATTTAAAATTGGATCGTCCTTCCCCTTGAAATTGCGTGGAGGAGATCACACATTTCCGACAGAGCCTACATGAATTCATTTGGTTGGATTATGCTCTTTCCCAGGGTGAAGATGGGCTACCAGAGAACATGAGGTGCTTCTGTGGTCATGGTTCAAAAGTGGACCTAATTGTCATACAACTTGTTAATTGTCAGAAACAGATGCTTTAATATGGGTAAATCATTCTTGACAATGTAATCAAAGCTCTTGGAATGATGATCTGCCCTTGAAATATGGATTCCAGAATTTCAGAATTTCAGGGTTTTGGAGGAACCTTTGAGTTTTTCAGCTTTCTGCAGTCTCTGTGCAGATTAAGCTGGGGACTCTCCTGACCTTGTAAAACTTTCCCTAGGAAAAAGATCCTATTCTAATCTTACTAATTGATTCTAAGCGCTTAGTAACACAGATGTCTAAATCTTTTCCTAGATTCCACAGCGAATCTGTTATTTTGTAGTGGTTCCCATAAATTTCCAAATGTATACACCATACTGTTGAAGAAAGAGACTGAACTTGGAATCCAAAAACCTGGAATTGACACCTCCTATTTGACCTTTAGCAAGTCCTTTGTACTTCCTGGCACTTCGCTTTCTCATCGCTAAAGTAAAGCTAATAATCTATACTGATATCAAAGCAGGTATGAGAATCAAATGAACTAAAATATGTGAAACATACAATAATTATAAAGTTTCAGACTTTTATCTTAAGCCTTATAATATTTAGGATGTTTAGAAAGAAAAAAAGATTTAGGGTTTGGATCTTAAATAATTATGGTATTAGGAATTTTAGTTATGATTGCTTGCAGTTTGCATTTGACGTACCACTCAGGGGTCTGCTCCCTAGGTCTAAAATTTACAAAATTTCAATATCCATCTATTGCTTTTAGATTCTTTTAAAGCAGTTTGTGAAATGCAAATCATTATATGGATTAAGCTGTTACAAAAATGACTAGTGCTATTATACTAAGAGTCTTGAGCCACATGTTTCAGAAAAGCCTGAGGCTAGATTGGCTAATAAGGGCTGGACTGAGCATTTTTCCTTGGGAGCTACAAGGAATATCCTTTAATGACTAAATATAGTGTCCCAGAAACTCAACTGTCCCAAGAATCACAATCCTAACATGCTAATCAGCACCTCCAAACTCCAAGGACCATATTGACAAGGTAAGTAGTAAGGAAAGTAACTGCCATTTGCTTAGTACTTCAGTTTTCTAAACACTTTCATCTGCAACAAACTAAATGTGTAACATGGCTCTAATCATGGGAGTAACTTCAGTCATTTGGGGCATGGTAACAAAATTAAAGGAAGGAAATATCAGAAGTTGAGCCACTTAAATATCTTAAAGTTATGCTGACTATTCTTCCTTGAGACAAAAACCAGAGACATTGGGATGGAAAACATGGGACAGGTTTATGTGCTGGTGATTAAGGAGAAGGGAGGAGGTAGAGCAATCTGAGCAGGAGCAGAGGCCAACAAGTAGGTGCTACAGGATGCAGATCAGTGATCACATAGTAATGTGAGGTGCGGTGGGACGTCAGGGTCAGTACAAGGAGTTTCGGCACCTTAGATGAAAACCAAATTTGGCTCCCTTTTATAAACCGTGCTCTAAATGTCCTGCCTAAGACAGATGCTGCCTTAACCATCCCAGTACCAGAATGCCCAATAACCTTCACAGTGCCAGAGATAACCCCCCACAGTGCCAGAGATAACCCCCACAGTGTCAGAAATAACCCCCATAGTACTTACCTGTGGCTTCACCACGCTGCAGTGTTCAGCTCCCTTTGAAGAAACAGGTGAATGTGGGGTGGTGGGAATCTTCTTCCCATGCAACTCCAGTTTCCTCATAGAGGGTAGGAATGGCAGTATTCGTTGTGGCAAACGACGGTCAGCTTTGGCAGGAGCCATGTCATCTTTATATGATGGAAAAGGGCAGCTGCATTTTGGCCTCCTCAACAGACTGGACTCAACTGCCCCTCTTGCTGCACATTAAAAACAACCCTGGTTTTTAAAAATGGGACGATTGACATCTATGTGGCAACAATGGGATGGTGAGAAAATATGAAAATAAAAACAACAACAGTGCTGTCACATTTGAAATGATACATATGATCGGCTTAAAGTGAAACTAAGATAAACACAGAGATGTGCACTAATCTATGATATTAATATCTATCAGATATAAAGCTATGTGCCATTTATACAGTAAGTGGAGATTTGTGCCTACTCAGCATTGATTTATCACCTCACCCCTGCCCCCGCCAATTCCTAGTTTTCCCCCAAGAAAATGTCACTCATTATCTAGTGTCTATGGACTTTGGGTAGTATTGGCCTTATCCATTGGTTTTAGGATCAGCCCTGATTGCTCTATACCAATATAGATAATTTTGACCTCTCTGATTATTTGGAAGTGATCCAATCAAGAAAAACTTACAATTTCATTTGAAATAATGGGGAGCATCATTCTTCCCAGTATGCAAATGAGAAAGTCCATAACCCAGTGCACTGCTGGCCATCATCATGAGACTAAGAATGATACAAGTTGATGATAAAAACACCCAACCAGAAGAGCAGAGCAGAGGTATGCAGAGAGAAGAAGTGGAGCCTAATTATCTCAGGAATTTGTTAATGAAGGTGATATAGTCTCTTTATATTTAAGCCATTTAGAAATTGATTTTTTTGTTCTTGCCACATAAATAATCCTAAATGATATATTAAATACATAAAGTAATTTTGTATGATATAGTGCATAAATGGATATCCATGATAACTTGGTGGTGTGGCTTTTAATGGTGTCTTCATTTCACAGAAGAGGAAGGAAGGCTCAGGTTTGTGACCTACCTTAGCTCCTACCAAGTAAGTGCTGGGGCCAGAAGTGGAATCCGATGTTTTAATCAAAAACAACTGATTTCTACTCTGCCATGTCGTTTTGAAAGGGCATGACCTAGGAAATATATAAAACTTTGTAATTATTAAAATTATTGAAACATGGTGGGCACATACTACAGAATTTAGAATCTTAATCTTTGGTTTTCAGAGTGGGTAGATTTCTTAATTTTTTAATCTTTTTGCCATGTGGGTCCTAGTCTGTGGTCTGAGTATGGTGTGATCTTCACTGGGTATATTGCAGTTCTTGCTCTGCGCTATGAAACAAAGCAGTAGTGTGGATCTTGTGGTACATGAAAGTTGGATTATAAACCCTTCATGCGTAGTGCAATTAATCCTGATGTTAAGAGTATCCAGTGTAAACCTTCAAATTGCTGTCAGTTTCAAAGCGTTCTTTAAAGACAAGATGAGATGCTATTTTAACCCACTGCTTGTTTTTTAGCATTTTTTTAAAAGTCCATTCTCCAATGCCATCAGTGTGGGGTCTCATTGTAATAGAAAGACTTAGGTGGCATTCATTTATCCATTCAGTATCCATTCAGTATGCATTCAGTATCCATTCAGTTTGTATTTAAATATATTAAACACAAACTATGTATTGAAAACTAGTAGAACTCAGTTACATATCTGGATAAGCCAACGTTTATTCTACTTCTACGTTTACCTATTCTTTTATTTTAATTCACTTAGTTAATACTTAACAATCACTGACTGAGCATCTTCTAGGGGAATGTGAGGTACTCAAGATATGGTCTGTGTCTTTGAAGAGCTCACAGGAGAGCTGGAGAAAAAAAAAGAAGCACTGTAACATTAAATTATTTAAGAACCATTAATTTCTTTAAGCACAATTAAATGATTATCTGCAGCACTGAATCTATTTACATTGACTATTAGTATGGATCTAGTTTTCAGAAAAGACTTCAGGAAGGTTGTGGAACATGAATCTGGTAAGAATTCATGAGCCCAGGGAGAAGGTGTCTGATTGATTAAGTGTGAGTCATATCTGCTCTGTTGAACATGGGATGGAACGTCTGGAGCTTTGGTTCTGTGATAAGAGATAGCCACTACTTCCTATCCAGACTACACATAAGAAGGAAGTATCCAAAAAGGAAATGAGAAGTGGGATTATCTCCAACTCATTAACAAACAAATAAAGCCAAAATAACCTGATTAAAATATGGGCAAAGGACTTGAACATGTATTTGTCCAAAGAAGACATAGAAATGGTAGATAAATGAAGAAGCGCTCAATACCATGAACCACTAGGGAAATGCAAATCAAACCCAAACAAGACATCATCACATGCCAGCTAATGTGTGCCAGTTGCTGTTATCAGATCATTGTTATTATTAAAAAAGAAAAAGATAACAAGTGTCGGGAAGGATGTGGAGAAATTGGGATCCTTGCACACAGGTGGTAGGAAAGTAAAACGGGGCAACTGCTATGGAAAACAGTGACAATTCCTCAGAAACTTAAAAATGAAACTATCATATAATCCAACAATTTCACTTCTGGGTATGCATCCAAAAGAATTAAAATCGGGATCTCAAATTTCTCTCAGTACCTCCATGTTCAGTGCAGCATTATTCACAGCGATCATGATATGAAACAGCCCAGACATACATACAGTGGAATATTATTCGACCTTCAAAAAGAAGGAAATCCTGCCATTGACAACATCATGGATGAACCTGGAAGATAACATATAAAGTGAAATAAACCAACATCAGCAAGACAGAGACTCTGAGTCCACTTATATGAGATGACTAAAACAGTCAAACTTACAAAAGCAGAGTGTAGAATTATGGTTGCCAGGGGCTAAGGAGTCAGGGATATGGGGGTATGTTCAATGGGTGTAATGTTTCAATTATGCAAAACGAGTAAGTTCCAGAGGTCTTCTATGCAACATAGTCCCTATAATTAGCAACACGCTTAGTTATTTAAAAATTTGTTAAGAAGATGGATCTTTCATTAAGCATTCTTCATGCACATATAGCGAATGCAAAGAAACTTTTAAAAGTAAAGATAAAGGTATTATCTTGATTGTGGAGATAGGATCTTGGGTATATGCATATATTCAAACTCATCAAGCTGTATATCTAAAGCAAGTGAGTTTTTTGTATATTAATTAAAACTTCAATATAGCCATTAAAAAAGAAGAAGTGGGACTAGATACTGAACAAATAATGGCAAATACCCGCTACAGGAAATTCTATACTTAGGCATTTTCCAAGGAAGGCTAAGCCTGCCATCTGGAAAAGACCTCCCTGGGTGTGAAGGGCAGCTGGTAAGGCAGCCAGCACCATCGATGGCTGTCAAGAGTCAAGTGAAGTTCTAGATTCTCACTTCATCTCTCAAGGTTCTACAAAATGTGTGGGTTTTTGCATGATTGGGATTAGGTGATTAGGTGGATTAGGTGAAGAAAGTGCTGCTGCTTAGAGTTTCAAGGGAACCAGGCAGGCCCTGCTGCCTTCATATATTTTGCACATCCTTCCTTTGATGATACCTTCTTTGATTCTTCTTCCTCAAGTCTTATTTTCAATCAAATTCTACAAGTGTATAGATGACCTATTCTGTGCTCAGCCTTACCCTGGGGACAGAGAAACTGAATTCCACCTCCAGCGAGGGCTTCTGACACTAATCCACACTAAAGTCTGAATGATTTATTGAATCTGTCCACACAGCTAGTTGGACCTGGAACCAAAGAGAGTACAGACATCCGGGTGGTAGAGATAGCAGAATTCCGCTGGGCAGAAGGACAGGACAGAGTTGCTGAGGTCTGTTTCAGTCTGTTTCAGTCTATTTCATAAGATCTCTGTCTTAAGCTTAAAAGAAAAATCACACATATTTACCAGAACTCCTAACACAGAACTGCATTTAGTTCATGCTCAGTAAATGCTTTATTAATTTGCTCATTAAATAGGTATTCATGTACTGCTATCATCCAAACAGCAGGTACTTGTCAAGTGATTGATCTGCCTAGCAAAGCTTCCTTCCTTCCCCCCTCTCTTAAAAAAAAAGGTACCAGTTCTAAAAACTATAGCACAGCCTGATACCAGATGAGACAACCATATTGAAAGAATCACACATAAGTTAAGTGACCGAATAAGACTGAGAGGAATAAGACAAAAAGTTAGAGCAGATCTGGTAGAGATGACCTAATTCCAAAGCAGGTAGAGAGTAGGCTAGTGTGAAAAGGGTAAGAGGCATGTAAAAGGTTATCTGAATACACACAACCACATAAAACTAATTGTTTTGCAGTAGAGGGAAAGAAGTTAGCAATTGTCAGTTTGCTGAGAAAGAGAATGAAATGTTCATAGTCTGTGTGAAATGAGCAGACAGAAAACTGTCTCCCTAAAGCCAGCTGAGACTGTGTTCTTTAGACTGTCGACTGTCAAGGACTCTACCAGGGTCCTTTGCTGTCCCTCTATAGTAGGGCCCAGAGGAACGTTCCACTTTGATGATGATTCCTATTTGTTATTAACTACGGTTCCACTAAAAATTCTTTCTCAGCTCTTTTGCAAGGAAGCAATTGGAACAGGCTCCTGGGGAAGATGACAAAGCCATCTTATTTCTGATGGTTTTGGCTGAGTCCTAGAAAGTTCCCTTCCTTGAAATGTCCAGATCCTCGGCAGCTGCACATGACATGATTTTCAAATAGATTCTGGGGACCGTCACTTCCCCGGGGATTTGCCCTTTAAGCTGCAGAGCGACAGGCATCAAATGATACTCATCTTCCAGTCGCTGGGCGTCCAGGGAGAGTTTTTACGTTTCGCAGCTGAACCAAACTTCACAATGCGCCGGGGAAGAATTGGTAAAAGGCTGAGCTGAGCGACAGTCTTCAAATTGGCATACTAATGATGACCTTTAATGAAGCCTGACAGTACAATCTGTTTCTCATTGTTGCTTAAGTGCAGGCTCCCAAGCACACCCTGGCTTTCATGGAAGGGACAGACTGGGATAAATGGGCCCTGCTGGTGACTAGGCCGGAGCACAGCTGATCTTTCAGCCAGGATTAAATTAATTAAAGTGATTCTCTCGGTCCAAGAATTAGTCTTTTTATCTGTCATTATTGTATTGTTTATTAATCTTCAATGGAGGCTAATTGGTATCTGAGCTTTTGGGGGCAAGGGACCTGGAGTGATAGGGATGAAATTGGCCTCATTTGAAATGGGAAAAACAGGAAGGGTTGTCTTAGTTCTAGATGTGAAATGAGATTGTTAATTTAAAAGACCTACAACAGCCCAAGGCAAGAACAGTAAGGCAAAAATGAACCTAGATACATTTAACTGTGTTGGCTTTGCCTCAGATTAGTAAGCAACAGAAAAGTCACTGAGAAGCCTACTACATTGTGTCATTGTGCTAGCAAACTAGAAGCATCCATTCAGAGGCCAGGTCTCCTTAAATAGAAATAGAAATAGGGTACACTTTAGTTAATGAGATGCCAGAGTTCCATGCCCCAGAGCAATCTGGAAAAAAACTGAACACTCATCTAGTTCAAACTCTCATTTTAACAGATAATAAGGAAATCGCCATTGGCAGAGATGACATTGATCAAAACTGGGAGCAGAGTAAAGGTACCAGGCCAGACATGGAACATCAAGTTGCCGCCTGAATCAAAAAGGTAGATAGTCTCTCCCATTACTCTGCTTTCAATTCTGCAGTCATGGCTGGAATGAACTTGGAAGCATGATCCATGGGGGAGAGGAGGATCTGGTGCTGGAAAGATATGGGAGGAGCCTATGCATTAGACATCATGATATAATCATGCCCGGAAAAGAGAAACAAAGTTCTGTATCTATTAGTACAGGCTTTTCAGTTTGCAAGGAAGAAACTTTGTTGTCCTTTACCTTCAAGGTCATTCCAGGGAGACACATTTGAGAGAAATTCCTCCTCTGAAGGCTATATACTGCTTTTGTAATTCTCTTCTATTTACTTGAGTTCTGGCATCAAGATGTTGCAAAAGAAGCTGATCAATCACAAGATGTTATTTTGCAAGCTTGGTATTCCTCTGGCAATATAAGTCCTTAAACCACCCTGCTAGTCAGTTCATTTTCTGCCCATGACTGTGGGCTAAGGTCCTACATCATAAGCCTTTATTCATACTCCTTGATGCGGACACCATCCTTGCAGTTTCTTTCTTATTAATAGTCTTTCCACTCCAACTATTTCCCATGCTGATGATTAGGTGCCACCTTGGCCTCTGCGAAGCAAAATCACAATCTTAGGTGGAAAATCACTGATGTTCCCTTGCCTTCAGCTTGCATTCAGTGGATGGCTGCTTACAATTCAGTCAGATAGGGAGTGGATAGTGGAAAGAGTCGGGAGGAATAGAGAGGGTCAGACTTCCCAGTTGCATGGGTGTACACTGGTCCCAGTATTATTTTCTGCTTTGTGTTCTATCTCCCTCCTTTGTGTTATCAGTAGAGTGGGGTAAAGGATTCCACTTTCTCAGCTCAGGCAAGATACAGCTATCCTGAACTGTTGGCCACAGAAGAAACAGCATCTCAGTAATGCCCAGGCGCTGCTGTTATTCATCTGATATAAGTCAGACTCACAAGGACCCTATCCTGTTGTGGCCTCACCCACCAGGCCACTGTTAGAGGAGGATGTCCCTTCACAGCTGGAGTTCACCTGGTACAGAGGGAGGACAATGCCAGAGCCTCGTCCACCCGCCCTGCAGGGGCAACATACATCCCTGCCAACACAGAGGGCAGGGAAACTCCAAAGTCCTCTATCCTGCAGGATTCCCCTCCGCAAGCCCGCTGGCTAGAAAGAATGGGCTTTTCTAAAAGCCTTTTCTGCTTCTATTCACTTGTAGTCCCAAGCTGCAGGCTACTTGCAACCCAGGAAAGGATCTCTAGTGGGGTGGGGGAGACACCCTGAGCTGAGGAGACACTGCTGAGCTGCCCTTCAAATCCTGGGTTCTAACTAGTCCTCCAGCTCCTTTCCCCCTCTCAAGTCTTCTGATAGTTGTTTTGTTCATACTTTTCAGGCCTAACTTGCAGTCAGTGGAAGCAATAGGGTGTAGTATGCTCATTCCATCTTGACCGAAATGCCTGTGTCTTTTTAATGCCTATTTAAAAAAAAACACACATCCTTGCTTTTTGATACAGCCTGGATTTGCCATTTCTCAATGGCGCTCTGATTCCTTTCATTGAAAAGTGGCGTTTAAGGCATGCTGTGGTGGCTGTGTCATTAAGTCCATGGCAGGGACACAGTTCATGTGAAGCCCAAGGACCTGGGTTTGTACTGGGGCTGAGGGGAATAACCAAAAACTGGATAAGGAAATAAATATGCTTCTTCCTCCTCTCTCTTCCAGCATGCCCGTCTGCCTACCTGCTGTTATACCTGCCTGCCTTCCTTCCTCTAAAAAGTGTTATTTAGGACCTAAAATCTGAGCACTGTTCTTACTGTTGGATTTGACTTCTTCACCCCTTTCTTGCCCGCAATTTCCCTCCTTAAAAGACACAGCCATTCTGCCACAGATGATTGCGCGACCTGGTTATCTAATTTTTAAATTTAAAAATAACATTAAAATTCAGTTCCTCAGTTACACTGGCCACATTTCAAGTACTCAATAGTCACATGTGGCCAGTGATAATCACATAAGGTATGGCAGATGAGGAACATTTCTATCACTGCAGTGCTGATCTAGATTGTTTCAACCAAAAATGTCTGCAATAGCTATATTATTTTGCATGTGAATCTGAAGCATAAAGCCTACATAAATTTTGGGGTAATATTTATTTGTTAAATTAAATGCACAGCACTACCCATACGAGAAACATATATAACCCAGGATGTGCTTTAAAGCAAAAGAAAAACCAATGGCTTCCGGCAAACATTGTTTTCTAGGCTACAGTTTGTCTACTTAAGTCAGTTTCATCTCTCCAAGGAGATCAGATATTATAACTGAGGAACTTCTCAAGAATTCAGTTCAAGATATATTAACACCTGAAATGAGAAATTCTTCTTTATTTCCATTCCCTGCTTTACTTTTTTCCCCACTGAACCAATGAGGGAAGGAGGGATACTAAGTCAAACTCACTGTGAATTATGGACGGCATATCCTAGCATTATGATGTATAATGTCCTTCCTTTCTAGAGGATGGAGCCTTTGATGTCTTGATGAGAACTGTTGAAAAAGCTGACAGTGCTTACGTTTTTTTTTTTTTTTGGCATTCTTCCTAATTTGTGTCATAAGTCCAGACCTACTGACACTGATTAGAGAAAAAGTCAGAGAAAACAGATTTCAAAATTGTGTTATAGAATAGGAGAAAACTATACCAGAAAGAGAAATACATCAGAAATATATATGTATATCTATCTCATATATATGTATATGTGTATACTACATGCATATAATATACAAATATTATAATGATATAAGTGAGATGATGCACACACAGAGGTTAGTATAAGACTTGTATAAGACACAAATAGTAAGCCCCTGTTACATTTTAGTTATTCTTTCGATTCTCTCTTTTTTTTTTTTTTTTTTTAGTGGAAATTTAGTTTCTGAATACAAATATACTTATCTTCTTCTGCTGACTAATAATAATTCCACAACTACATGGCAGCCCCTTCAGTAAGCACTCTGCAATATATTATATCATTTAAGTCTCAAAACAACCCAGTGAGGTAGGCATCACTATTGTGCTAAGCTCTAGGAAGGTTAACTAACATACCCAGGATCACATAGTTTGCAAGTAGTAGAGGAGAGGTTTTATGCACATAGTCTGGCTTTAGAACCAGGACTTTTATTAATTATTACTCTATAAGAAATTCCAATAACATTTTTTCCTGTTTATTGTGTGAAAAAGTTTTGAAAATATTGACCCCAGCTATAAAACTTTGTACTCCACAAAACATATACCTGTCACTCTAATACCTACTACCAAGAGAGGCTGGAGACATAGACTCAGCGATGACGATGCTGATGATATAGCAAATACATGTAGTACTTTTTATATCACACCTTGTTCTAAGCACTTTGTATATGTTAATTCATTCCATTTTCATGGTAATCTAATGAAGTAGGTACTGTTATTATATTCATTTTTCACAGGAGGAAACTAGGCAGAGAAGTTTATTGATTCACCCAACATTACATACATGTAGTAAATTTTGGATTTTGGATTTAAACTAAAATAGTCTGACACCAGAGTTCAGGTTCCTGTCTACAAACTTTATTGTACCACATGTCATTATCACACAGCTGGTGATGTCAGTTTCAGAAATGATTCAGTCACAGCTGCAATAAACTTTAAAATTTCCCCAAATTGGAGTTTCAAAGACTTTAGCTTTATCTTAAAAAAAGCCTATGAATAGAAAATGGAAATACTGGAAATCCTTTTCCCTAGCAATCACCCTACATTTTCTTATTATTATTTCTTAATCACTGACACACACAAACACACACACATCTCCTTTAGAAAGCTCTACCATTATGTTTGTCTTATTTAATTATTCTGACTTCGCACTTGAGACTTGTAGCTCCTTGAGTTGCAATATGCCTGAAACAAAAGAGGAGCTCAGTTGAAACACATGAGTGGATTTTCTTAGAAAATCGCATGCCTCCATCACAGAGCTGTTGTGAGATCAAAGTGAGAATGTGCATGATCTCTTTCTGAAAACTCTGAAGGCCTTCAGAAAAGTAAGGAATCATTATTGGCACAATACTAAAAACAAAACCCCAAGCTCTCTTCCCAAAACAATTCTTCCAAACACAAAATCCATGGGAAGCCAGGGCTATGGTTCAGTCTTCCTTTTTATTTTGTCAGACTTTAGTTTTTTTGTATTTTTAAAAAATATTTGTTTCACTGGGGTTGCACAAAACAAGCACAAGTTCATGAAGGCTGTGCAGTAAGAGTCACTGGTGGATTGGCCAACAGATGACACATATTTTTAAAGGGAAATCTGCATTGGTCACTACAATGTTTGAATTCATGGCTCAACACAGGAGTAAATTCCTCAAAGAAGTCATTGTGTTGTGCTTGGGATTAAGAGTATTTATTGTCAAAGCAAGGCACGTTCTGTCTGAAATGAGTTTCTTTTTTGAGGCTCAGAAAAGAGAATTGGTGAAAAAGATGCAGAGACAGTCCTTTGCATAGGATGACCTCTGTTGAACCAACTTGCCCTTTGGCCTGAATAGAACCAGGACATTTCTCTGGTCCTTAGTTTTCCGAACTACTCCTAGGGTAGACTAGGATTTCGTGATCCTTTCAGATTCTAATATTTTATGATTCTATGTTTCTGAACTTCAGACATTTTTATTTTACAGATGATGGAATCGAAACTCAGAGAGAGTGGTTAAATGTCTCCTCCAAAATCTCATATTTAATGAAGGAATTAAAATACAAGTTTAGAGTAGTGTAGTTTCCACTAGTCCATGATGCATGACAATTTATTATAGGAGGATATTTTTACTCCCTCCTTATGCATTGCAAATGTTGGTATTAAAATTTATGCTGGTGACCCAAATATTCTCTCATGAAATGATAAGAAACTGGTTGGGCAAAAAATTTTAAATCTTACTGGGCCTATTTCTTAAGCGCCGTGAAGGCAAAAGTCTCACAAAAAAATCTAAATGCTGTATCTCAACATTCACTCATCTATACCTACATCCATTCCCTCATGATATAGGTTAAGTATCTGCTATTGCTAGGCATGGTGTTAGGAGATGCAGCACTGAATAATGCAAAGTCCCTGCTCTCCTAAAGATGTGTAATATAATAGGAAAACATAGACAAATAGGAATTATTACTTCTGCTGAAGTGTTTAGGGTGTTATACGAGCATAGAGAATAAGCACATGATTGATTGGAAAAGTTAGCTACAGAGGCTTCTCAAAGGACATAGTTTTCTAACTCATTCATGTAGAAAGAAGAGCATGTGCAATGGCTATCTTGCTTTTCCTTGTAAAATTATTACCTCTCTTTAAAAGATGCTTCCAAAAAAGTCTGAAGTACCTAAGTAACATGAGTGTGTTGTACCAAATGAAATAATATAAAGGTCTATAAAGAAAAAGTCAGGAGAGAAGAGTCAGGATGGTGACCTGGTAGGAGCATGTGGGCTCTCCTTCCCATAGATGAACTAGAAATCACCTATATTTTTGACACGATCACTGTGGAAGGGCTGGCCTTGAGGCTGCAGAATCAGCAGCAAAAAACCCCCACAAAAGTAGGTGGAAGCATTGGGTCAGAGCTGCATTGCAGATTCAGGATTCCCAGCCTTGGGGTAAAAAAGAGTTGCAGTGGAGGGGTTGTAAACTCAGGAAGAACCAGACCTCACAGAGAGTAGCTCTGAAAGCATATAACCTAACTAACAGGACCAGGACATGGAATCGAGGGAGAGAGTCTTGGCGCAGGGTAGAGGGAGGACCAACACCCTGGTATTCTGGGGTGAGGGGGCCCTGCCGTGAAATTACATGAGACACCACCACAACTGGAAGGTAGTAGGGTAATCCCCTATCCTTACCCGCTTCCACCGTATTGCTCCAGAAACACAAGAGTCACACACAGGGAATCCCACCAACAGGCTTAAAGGAAGTAGAGAGTCCCCCAGAAAGGGAGGCACTGCCAATGCTATCCATTAGTGCCACCTGTGGGTGGAGGCAGAACTGCAGCCTGATTGATGAATGTGGACCAGTATCAAGGTAGTAGTTAACCGTTACCAACTGGGGTGCTGGGAGAAAGCACAACAAACCACACACACACACTCCAACCCCATCGTCTGAACTCTCAGGCCCCAATGCAGGTTCCACCTAAAACTTCAACAAATACAGCCAGTAGTGACACTACAATACTCAAGAAATCCCAGTGTTCAAACCATTATCCATGCTTACTTGGTGCAACTTGATACCCTACCCAAGGCCGTCATTGCAGGGAAACCCAACCCATGGAAGGATAAACAGAATGCCAAACAGAGTTTAGACACAGAGAAGTATACACAAAATTAAAAGGGGAAAACCCCAGGGGAAAAGCTGAATGCAATGGACATATGCAAGTTACTGAGGATTAATTTAGGTCAGCTAGGTCAACACTGATAAACATACTCAAGGAAATCAAGAAAACAATAGAAAAAGAAAAAGAAAACAACAAAAAGAGAGAGAAGAAATGAAGTAAGATAGCAAAGAAATGAAGAACACAATAGCAGAACTAAAGGACTCAATAGAGGGACTCAAGAGTTGGATGGAGAAACCGCCAATAGAATTAGTGAGCTAGAAGATAGGAAGGAAGGCACTCAAGCAAACCAGCAAAGAGAAAAAAGAATGTAAAGAAATGAAGCCAGCATTTGAGACCCATGGGATAGCATCAAAAGGAACAACATTTGCATCACAGAGGTCGCAGAAGGAGAATACAGAAAAAGGGGAGCAGAAACTGATTTTGAAAAAATAATGCTAGTAAACTTTCCTAACCTGAGGAATGAAGCAAACTTCCAGACTCAGGACACTCAGAGTTCCAAACAAAAGAAACTGAAAAAGACCTATAGCTAAACACATTGTCATCAAAATGTCAAAAATACAAGATAAAGAAAGACTCTTAAAGAAAGTTAGGAAAAACAAGTCACATACAAATGAGTCCCCATAAGGTTGTCAGTGGATTTCTCAGCTGGACTTCTAAAGACCAGAAGGGAATGCCACGATATAGTCAAAATGCTGGAAAAAAAAAAAAAAAAAAAAAAAAAAAAAAAAAAAAAAAAAAAAAAAAAAAAAAAAAAAAAAAAAAAAAAAAAAAAAAAAAAAAAAAAAAAAAAAAAAAAAAAAAAAAAAAAAAAAAAA